>CM019069.1:29216298-29221298 GCA_009667805.1 Leptobrachium leishanense | reverse complement strand
ATATATGTTACGAGAGCCAAGGTCAAATATTTTCCCTCGGCCGCCGTGATTCCTTTCACTCCGCTAGTTCCCAGATTCTCCTCTCAGCAAGCAGCGCTGAATCAATGTCAGTTCTTAATTTCTCCCAATAAAGCAGACGACACTGTTCATATTGGGTTAAGCAGACACACAGGCCATTTCAATAGGCCTCTTTTTATTTGGTACAGAATCAGATCAGAACAGTTAACATCCCAGCCCACCCAGACATCCCGGCACCGCAGTTTTCCATGTGCTCCATCAGGACCACCTCGCAAATTGTCAGCTCTTGAGCAGGGTCCTCTCTGATACTGTTCTATGTGTTTAACTTGTATGTATATTGGTAATTCTGTCTCTCCCATTGTACAACGCTACGGAACTTAGTGGCGCCTTATAACTACTGTTACTGCAGTCATACAGAGCAAGTGTTCTTGTTTGGGAAGATTTCAGGGGAGCAGCGGCAATCAGTTTGATAGTTCAGGCCTCTATGGTGTCACAGTCCAAAAAGCACTTAGATCTGCAGGCAGAGTCCAGAAAGGCAGCGTATGGAAGTTTCCCAGGTGATGCCGCATGGCTGCTGCTTTGTGAGCTCCTGGGGCCAAGAAAGG
Source organism: Leptobrachium leishanense (assembly GCA_009667805.1). Classification (NCBI taxonomy): domain Eukaryota; kingdom Metazoa; phylum Chordata; class Amphibia; order Anura; family Megophryidae; genus Leptobrachium; species Leptobrachium leishanense. Next base: position 29,220,675 of record CM019069.1, on the reverse strand, counting down.
CTCAGCAACGTGGGTTCCTGATGGAGCACCCTCCTGAAAATAACCCCAACTGCAGCTCCCATGAGGGGAACTCTAAACCCAAAAGAGCTTCCTGCTGGAGAAAAGGGTTTTCAGGGCTCCAGGGTTTTAATTTTCTGCAGATGATTCCATTGAAGTGAATGCTGTGCAGTCCTGGAATGGGATTGGTTGGGGTTTCAAACCCAGCCACTGGATGGTGATTGGCTGTAGTTTCAAAACCAGGCTTCCCCTGGTGGCAGGAATTAGGAAGGGACAGGCTTAAAGGCAGAGGATCTAAGGGTAAGTAGTCAATGTAATAGAGCAGCAGGAAATGCTGGCAGAATGCTTGGAAATGCTGGCAGAATGCTTGGTTGTGTAGGGAGAGGTATTAGCAGTAGGAAAAGGGAAGTGCTCATGCCACTGTACAGAGCACTGGTGAGACCTCACTTGGAGTACTGTGTGCAGTACTGGAGACCGTATCTCCAGAAGGATATAGACATCTTAGAGAGAGTTCAGAGAAGGGCTACTAAAATGGTGTACGGCTTGAAGGAGAAAAATTACCAGGAAAGGCTTAATGATCTTAACATGTACAGCTTGGAAAAAAGACGAGACAGAGGAGATATGATAGAAACATTTAAATACGTAAAGGAATCCACAAGGTAGAGGAAGGGAGTATATTTAAAAGGAAACAAAGTAGCAAAACAAGAGGACATAGTCTTAGATTAGAGGGGCAAAGGTTTAAAAGTAACATCAAGAAGCATTATTTTACTGAGAGGGTGGTGGATACATGGAACAGTCTTCCAGTTGAAGTGGTATAGGCCAAAACAGTAATTGAATTTAAGCAGGCATGGGATAGGCATAAGGCTATCCTAAACAAAAGATAAATCCAGGTAAAGTATCCATGTAATTGGGCAGACTAGATGGGCCGAAAGGTTCTTATCTGCCGACATTTTCTATGTTTCTATGTTTCATTTGGTTTATGTGCTTATGGGGGAAAAGGCACAACCCACCACTTTTGACATTAAAACATAAACAGACAAGTAGCTTAAAAAGGGGGAATAGCAGAGGATCGGGGGTTTAGTACAGTCCACAGTCTCTGAGCACGGGGCTCCGTTACAATATACTATAAAATGATATATATAAATACTTCATGATAAACACAACAGTTAATTTACTGATAGGACAGCGTCAAGGTTTATTCACAACACAGCAACGCTTTTTAATGCTGTATAATGGATTATAAATGCAAATCTTTATCCCATCATATTTAACCTTAAATACATCCATAGCTATAGCAGACGGGGTAGTACCAAAGCCATATCACTTTAAAATAATAGCTTGAATGAACCAACATAAAATTATTTGATGTACACTTGGGATACTAATGTTTGGCTCCTGTGAATGAGGAATATAGAATGCCATTAATCTCCATGTTTGATTTTAACTTTTGATTGACGATTCAGATCACCATAGGAACCGGGCGTGCTGAGCGTGACATGACGTTGTACGTAGCAACGCGGTTCCGGACGGCACTCAGAATCACTACGGATTCACGTGCAGGGAGGTTCCACTCCAAGCAAAGGATTGGTGAGTCTGTTTATCTTTATTGTATTTATACACATGTTTAGAAACACACTGTAACCTTGAAAATGGCTCCACAGAGAGCCGAAACGTTGGTCTATTTTAAGGGTTTCGAAATAAAGTTTAATATTTTTTTATACACGTGTGCGGCCTGCTCAGTGCTGGATATATATATATATATATTTTAGTATTATTATTTATTTATTTTTAATAAAATTACCAACTGGTTCTAAGATTTAAGAATTTTTCACCATGTGGTAAAAGCTGGTATTATGTACCCATGCATGGAGCTGTTGTTGCAGGTTTTTTGAATGTGTTTGACTGGAGTGCTCTCCTTCCTGGTTTTGTTTGTATATTATTTTTGAGATGCACCCGCACTGAAAGCTTAGTCTAGTTTGAGTGCTACCCCCCCATGTGTTTTCTATATGAATCCCTTGGGTATGCACCCCTCCCTGCCACAGGTACTCCTCCTCCAGGTACTATTTAACTTTGATCTGCGGGAGCTCCATGAAGGGGACCTGTTCCTCCGTGAGTTTATCCCATGATGGGCAGTCATTAGGTTTGCAGAGTAGGACCTGCCAGAGGATGGATTACATTGACGCTGTTGGCAGGCTTAAGCAATTCACGGCCGTTAATTGCGAACCAAATTTCCACCATTTTTATTCAACAAAGCTCAGAGTTATGAATTTTTCACCTTGTGGTAAAAGCTGGTATTATGCACCCATGCATGAAGCTGTTGTTGCAGGTTTTTGAATGTGTTTGACTGGAGTGCTCTCTCCCTGGTTTTGTATATATATATATTTTATTATTATTATTTATTTATTTTTAATAAAATTACCAACTGGATGGAGTAGAGGTCACATAACTGCTCTATAACTGTGGAGACACAGGTTTGTATCCTGGCCAGAGCACCTCTCCAGTAAGTGTCCTTGTGCAAGACACCTAACGGTACATACTCGCCACCCCAGGACTTGAAAACGAGAGATATCTCAATTTATCCTTCCTAGTAAAATATCGATATATAATATCAGATCCCCTCTAAGGCGTTGTTTCTCTAAACTAAACAGGTTTAAGCTTGTTAGTCTTTCCTCATAACGTAAATCTTCCATTCCCTTTATTAATTTTGTCGCTCGTCTCTGCACCTTTTCTAGCGCTATAATATCCTTTTCTTAATACAGGCACCAAAAATCACACGGCATATTCAAGATGCGTCTTACCATTGATTTATAAAGAGGCAAAATTATGTTTTCATCCCCAGAGTGAATTCCCCTTTTAATGCCAATACCTTGCTGGCCCTGGCGGCTGCTGTTTGACATTGCTCATTGTTATGTAGTTTGAAGTCTATGATTATTCCCAAATCCTTCTCCTGCTTAGATTTCTTTAACTCAGTACCATTTAGCGTATAAGTCGCTTGTCTGTTCTTCACTCCAAAGTGCATAACCTTGCATTTATCTACATTAAACTTCATCTGCCATTTAAGTGCCCAGTTCCCCAATCTATCTAAATCCCCCTGCAGCAAATATCTAGTGTGAAAGAAGGAAGAAAAGCTTCCAAGTGGTGCAAATGAATGCAAGATACAATAAACTGTGTGCATCAATATACCAATAGTGAATAAATGTTTGGATTGAGTACCACCAATATGATCTCAAATACTATATAAATAGATAGATAGCAAGATAAATGTGCAGATAAAGATAGATAGATCGATATATAGACAGATACAAAGATAGATAGATAGATAGATAGATAGATAGATAGATAGATAGATAAAAAGACAGATAGATATGGGATAGATAGATAGATAGATAGATAGATAGATAGATAGATATGGGATAGATAGATAGATAGATAGATATGGGATAGATAGATATATATAAGATAGATATGGGATAGATAGATAGATAGATAGATAGATAGATAGATAGATAGATAGATAGATAGATAGATAGATAGATAGATAGATAGATAGATAGATAGATAGATAGATAGATAGATAGATAGATATGGGATAGATAGATATGGGATAGATAGATATGGGATAGATAGATAGATAGATAGATAGATAGATAGATAGATAGATAGATAGATAGATAGATAGATAGATAAATGATAAATAGATATGGGATAGATAGATGGATAGATAGATAAATAGATATTAGATAGATAGATAGATATGGGATAGATAGATATGGGATAGATAGATAGATAGATAGATAGATAGATAGATAGATAGATAGATAGATAGATAGATAGATAGATAGATAGATAGATAGATAGATATGGGATAGATAGATAGATATGGGATAGATAGATGGAAATATAGATAGATAGATATGGGATAGATAGATGGAAATATAGATAGATAGATATGGGATAGATAGATAGATAGATAGATAGATAGATAGATAGATAGATAGATAGATAGATAGATAGATATGGGATAGATAGATAGATATTAGATAGATAGATATGAGATAGATAGATAGATAGATATGAGATAGATAGATAGATAGATAGATAGATAGATAGATAGATAGATAGATAGATAGATAGATATGAGATAGATAGATAGATATGAGATAGATAGATAGATAGATAGATAGATAGATAGATAGATAGATAGATATGGGATAGATAGATAGATAGATAGATAGATAGATATGAGATAGATAGATATGAGATAGATAGATAGATAGATATGGGATAGATAGATAGATAGATATTAGATAGATAGATAGATAGATAGATAGATAGATAGATAGATACATGATAAATAGATATGGGATAGATAGATAGATA